>OZ025258.1:36105336-36137040 GCA_964019135.1 Arenicola marina
AGACTGTCTTAAATCTACCCCACCCCCCCACCCCTCCCGCCATCACTCCAACCCAATGTCTGGCAGCAGCAGCCTTGGGTATACTACGGCTGGATGGGTGGGTGAGGTGGGGGGGGGGGGGGGGGCGCATGGGGCGACTAGATTTTTATTTCAAGGAAATTTCGGCCGGCTAAGGTGGAGCCGGACCGAAGTGCACACTTTGGGCGTCACCTAAAGATGCAAGATCGGGAAGACCAGGGGTTTTGGAGGAGGGTGGGGGCGGGGGGATAGAGGGAGAGCGCTGAGAGGCTTAGGGGCCATGTACCAGGAAGCTACAACGCTCACCCCCCTCCCCATCCCCCCACCCACCCCTTCCACTGCCAACCCATGTGAGCCGCACATGTGTGTAACCCCATCTGCCCAGCTAAGCTGAAAGCCGAACAACTAGCATGGTTACCTTGGTACTTGCATTCACCCCGCCGCCTATTCGCATCATCTCCTACCCCCCCCCCCCCCCCCCCCCGCGCCTACGATCTTGTAAGCCTACTTCTGGCGGGAAATCTCGATAGCAGCGCCAGATGCGGCCTTGACCTCCACCTCACCCCACACCACCCACGCATCCTCCCACCCCAGGCCTCCCGACCGACTCGGGTGTCATGGCAACTGGGACACGAGCGACCCCGGCTCACCCACACCGCCCAAGCATGACGGCACAATATCAAACACGAATGACAGACTGACTGGCTGGCCGACTGACTTCAAATAAATCTAGAACACGAATCAATTTTATACAAGTAACAACAGCGGAGCTTTCCGCCCAATAATATCGAAGTCTCGCACACAAAAACACAAGAAAGGTTGGCCTGCCCTTTCCCACGCCACGCCCGACATTCCTCCAATAATCGTCAGCAGATCGTTGTTTCCCCAGTATGGTTCCAGCCCGCCCGTGCGCCCCATGTTGCGCGACTGTGGGGGTAGGCAGGGGCCGCTGCTCCGGGGAGGGGGGGAGGGAGGGGGGGGGGTTTAGTTAGGGACAGGGGAGATGATACCCTGTGGTTTGGTGGCAGCTCAGCCACATCTGGTGCATAGACCGTCAGAGGAAGAATCACTGCTTTAAACTGAACCGATGCTCCTCAGGATGTAGCTAGCGCGCCCCTAAACACCCGAATATCTGATTCCTCTCCCTCCCCATATCAACTGCATTTCTCTCCCACTCTCAATCCAGTACAGCAATCCCACAGCAGATGGCGCTTTCGGAACCGAGTAGCTGGCTGCCTATTATAATCTAGCCGCTCTGAGAGGTGGAGGCGACCCCTCTAGGCCTAGGCACAGGGGGTAGCGGCAGCGGCTAGGTGTGTGTGAGGAGGTGAGGGGGCGGGCGGGTGAGAGGTTTGGGAGTGTGAACATGGAGGAGGTCACAGTGGCCAGGTCTGGGGAGCAAATCAAAGCCAGAGAAATCCATCTCCGTGAGATCCGGAGATCTCGTTCTGGCACAGTCAATACCCAGAGAGCCGCTGGCGCCACGAGAGATGCGAGTGGCAAGGCTCCACCCCCCCCCCCCTCCTCCTCCACCCATGATAAATTACACCGTTTCATTCCATAGCAACGCTTATACAATGACCGCGGCTCGCCCGCTCGCGAACTACGGGCTAAATATACTACACTCTGAGTGGCAGCTCCAAATGCCACAGAATCTCCCCACATTCCAATCAAACCGCTGCCTCCGCTGCCTCAGCCCCCCCCCCCCCCCCAGTGTCTCCCTGCCATCCCTGACAAAATAGCAGTGCTTTCACCCGAACCATCCATAATCTGCCCCCCACCCTCCCCCATACATCTCGCGCTCCGGAAGGCACCATTCAGTGAAACAACCCTTAATCACGACCAATTTTCCAAGCGTTGGCTCCGGAAACCTGGGACACACATGTATGTATACGTCCCTATAACCCCCCACCCCGCCTGCCTCCATTCCAGCAATCCACCACAGCAGATAGGCAACGCTTGGGTTGCCGAGACAAGGATTTCAGCCAGCAGCCACAACGAATCTGCCAGACCCGCCTGAACTGTAGTACCACCTCCCCTGCAACCCCCCACCCCCCCCGCCCGCTCAAGGTTGTTCTTGTCGCGGGTTAAAACATGTTTTTCACACATGTAGATCTATGTGAACATCCGCCACTGGATAGCTGGCGACCCACCCCTCTTGTCCCCAAACCGGGCCGCCCATCTGGATCAAGCACCTCCCACACCTCTGTACCAGTAACGATGGGGGAAGGCTGTGGGATAGGTGGGGGGGGGGTACCGTAGTCGCAGAGGTACTGCAAAAAGACAACTATGCCACAGAATTAGGAGGGGGGAAGAAATCGGCACAAATCTCAGTCTAGGTTCACTCAGAAACGCAGATTCGCCTTCTCAGCAGTGGGATGGGGAGGGTTGGAGGGGGCAAAGCTCCGGGAAGCCGACGCCACTGTGCATATAAACATATATAGAGATTTAAGTTCCAAGATATTCGCCAACAAGTCATCACTACAGTACGAATGAAGGTGCTACAAACAGCTAGAAAGCCTACGGATCTAGCTAGACTAGATAGCTACTGAGGCTAAGAACTACAGCGCTAGGGCTAGGGCCCGGTGTCGGCCAGGTGACCATGCTGCCTGCTACTGAACACCGGGCGTTTACAGCCACTTACCCGGGCGGCCGAACCCTACCTGTCTCACTCACTCTCAAGCCCCAAACCTCGGGCCACAACCAGTGACAACGCCACAGCGTTGGGCAAATCCAAGGGTAATCCAGTAAAAGCGAGCGACTTTTTTCTCTCTTTTTTTATACTCCTCACTGCCGCATAATCCACAAACGCTGAGCAAAACACGGCGTCCATCCGTTATTCCAATCGGACGCAGCAGGCAGAAGCGAGATGGCTACCCCCCCCACGACCCCCCTCCAACCCTGGCTGCTGCGGTTGAGCAGGGAGAGGGTGTGTTGGGGGGGAGGGGGGGCTGGGAAGGGCCACACACCGACCGCAGAGGGGAGGGGGGGGGGCAGTCCCTCGTTGAGTGGGTGGTGGTGGTGGCGGCACGGGGTATGTCGTCCCTCACCCCACCCCATTCCGACCTGACCAGGCGGGGGGCAGGGGCGGGGGTAGCCCACACCGGCCGCCGGTCACTGAAGGCCACACTGAGCGCCACACTGGGACTCCCTACCTTTGGCTGTGAGGCGGTGTTTGGACGTCTGGGGAAGGCCAACTTGGGATCCACCTGTAACAACGGAGCGAACAACGCGTTAATTAAAATCTGAACCTTGGTTAAAAAGCACCGGCCATTGCCAAGAAGAAAGCCGACTCGCCTCATACTAATAACACCGGCGTGCTTATTTAACGTTAATCACCCACTTTGAACCATTACAACAGAGCTTAACGGCCTTGTTTGCATTACCCCAGCAAACAATAATGGTCACGAAATATCGGCGTTTGAAGTACCAAGAGTCTTAGTTGAAGCCACCAAACCGTTACAATGTGGACCTTTATGCAAGTGGACTTGGGGTGTCTGCCTCGCCAGGCGTTACGTCATCGCCCTCTTCCTACATGGGGAGGGGGCGGCGGGGGGGGGGGGGGCTGAGTACACAGGCTATGGCCTATTCACCCCTGCTTGGAAGTGTCACATTGAAGATTCATTCATTAGTGACCGCCCCTCCACCCCCCCCCCCCCCCACTCTCCACTAGCTTAGCCCATACTGACACCAGCTGGGCCACAGCCAACCTCTTGTTGACATAGTGTCAACTTTACTCAGATTAATGAAACTCATTCTCTGGGTGAGGTCTTCAATTTCAAATGCCATATTTTCAGTATTTCACATATATTGCAATAACTTAATTATCTTATACAAATTTTAGAAAACACACAAGATCAAATATTACCTGCAGATATAATATGTACATATCAAGAGAAACAGACATCCATCTATATATGCCAGCAAAACATAGGTTAGATTGGCATCTACTGAGATAAAAGATATAGCAAGTAAAATGCTGGACAGACTACGACATCGTCCACTACAAAGTACAAGAGAAGCTAATGAGAATGCAAGCCTACCACTTTAGAATCTAATTCGTGGGGTCCGTTTGCTAAGACCTTGTCTACACTATCGGGATCAGTGTAGGTTACAAATCCGAAGCCCCTGAAAAAGGAAACAAATGATTCAAGCCAATGAAAAAAGTGAGTCACAGGCAAATCAAGATTCAGCAACACAGTGGAACAATGCACTATCATTAAAAGTAACAGTTTTGGGTGCCAGCGACTGGTAAGGCATGATAACTGCCATCACACTAATGATTGTTTAAAAGGACTAGCATATACTACAGGGGATAAGTCATTTCTGCAGCTGTCTACAGCATTAACTGCTAGTTCTACCACATACAGCGAATACATGTGCCTTAGTTACTGATTTCACACATTGCCATTCACCACACTACATGATCAAAAATCCAGAATCCCAAGCAGTTTACTTATCAAAATTGCACCGACCAACTTGTGATAGTAATATACCTATAGGATAGGTTAGAAAATGTAGATATGTAACTATCTCTTAAGAAACTACCCCACACTAGATCCAGAAGATTTGCAATTACAAGATATATGCAAAATCAGTCTAAATTGGTCATGCAAGCAGGAAAAAGCAAACAATCGTTGATTCACTCAGACAATTTCAGAGTCATCACGCACCGAGCAAACATTTATAGATCTATAAAATATGTATCAAGACAAAAAAAAAACTGACACACAAATGAGAAATACTTCACCTTGATCGCTTCGTGATTGGATCCCGCATCACCATGCATTCGGTTATCTCCCCGAATTTTCCAAAGTACTCTCTAAGTCGCTCTGCAAATATCACACAAAACGAGAAATATGAATGAAAAGCGTTTGTCCCCTTATAGGTTAAGTATGTAAACACATCACACATGCTGCTATAAAGTGGACCAAAGATCCCCCCTCACTGCCCGCCCCCACCATCTTGAAAGCTAACATCGCGATGCCCTATGTTCGACTCGGCTAGGCTACATGCGAGGCAAGTATGCACTTCGCAGTCAACAACCAGAGCGGCTTCGCCGAGCGAGATGCGCAAAAACATTCAGACAGGCTCGCTTTAATCCAGATCAAATGGGAAGAAATCAGGCGCGTTGTGTTACGTACCTGGAGTCGTTTGCCAGCTAAGACCTCCGACAAACATCTTTCTGCAAAATCAAAGGAAGACAAAGGTTATTTGAGATAGAAAATGCCGGCGGAATGGCACCCATGTCCGGCCATTTCGCGCTGTTTCCGCGCCCCACACAATCTCTCGTAGGCCGTCGTACAACATGTACTGTGCACGCGGCGAGCGGCGTATCACGAAAACACACAAAGGAAGGTCCAGCGATCGCGGCCAAAACACAGGCCTTACTTACCCAGGATCGTTTTGACCTCCATCAGAACTGTTAGACGAGTTGACCTGGTTGGCAGTAGAATCCATTTTCATAGTGTTGCCTACTGAATCTACTAAAAGAACTACAAACTACGATCTGGCTTGAGAGCTAAATACACGTGGGTTCTCTCAGTGACTGCCTTCGCATCTGACTAGCGCTCAGCAACTGCCAGCTTACATCGTGGGTGGGCGGGAACTTGGCGCCAATAACCAAGGCGCGTTGCCCGCTTGACTGACAGGCCGCTACGCATTCTTATTGGCTGAGAGCCGTCGCCTAGCAACCGGGTATTAGAAACCGGTGACGTAAGCGATTAATATATGCAGCGAACTCCTCCCATGTCAACAGAGCGCACAGGGTCGGGGAGACAGTGCCCGGCTGACCAAGCAGTATTAGACTAATTTTAAGGCCAAACAAGAGCCACTTTATACTTCAAACCAACAAGGAATACGTAGCCAAGAGTCCCTCGCCTCCTTGGAGTATGAGGCGGCGTCGTGTGGGAGAAACGAGGGCCGATCGATGTAGTGTTGACAGCCGCGTCAAACTGACAAAAACTCAATGTTGACTTTTCTGGGCCGCAAGGGATATATGGCGGGAATACAACACAAAGCACCGTTCGATTCAGGGCTCCCTCGATACCCCGAATTTGCCTGAAGCGGTACGATTTTGGTGGATGGGGTTGGGGCGGGGGCATGCGGAAGGCCTGCATAATGGGCAAGACATTGAGTTTTCGACAGTAATTTCTATATGAGGCATTGATGTATGTGATGAATAATTCATCAGTATAACTATATGCGCAATGGCAGTTCAGCTCTGCGGCAGTGGCTCCGCGGCTGTGAGGCTCACACAGTACAGTGTCGCCCTCTCTCGGCCGCTTCGGGAAGCGCGAAGGATAGCTGCATGTGCAGCATTGAGGGGTCAATCAGTGGCAGCGCTATGTGCCCTTACGATGAGCTATGCTGCTTTAAAATTATGCCGTACTTTATGTTTAACATGACACCCTCCACTAGGGTGTGTGGGGGGATGAAGTCTCCCTCCCTCCCCCTCCTATAGGCTAAATCATGTGGATGGGGATCGTGTTCGAAGCTGCGACCAATACAGTGATGGAGGGACGCTTGGGTCTGCATGCGGGGGGCGGAGTTGGGGAGAGTGGGGGGGGCGGGTAATATGGACTGTTAGGTGAGCGATTGATCCGCTACATATGCGATGTTGCCTTTGTTTTCATCATCTGTAGCGGTTTCTTTTAGTCGCAACGTTGAGCCTGACTGAGGTAGAGGGGAGGAGTGGGGGGCGGGGGGGAAGGGGCAAAGGGAATGAATGTTCATGAATCAATTCGTGTTTTAAGCCACCTCTGTGTACACATGCTCATATATGCAAGACCTGCCATCGACCTGATTTGGAGACGTACGGAAGGTGAAGATTGACAAATCCATTGACATGCTTTACTATGACGAATACACTGATATGCTCTGCTACGAAAAATACATTGACTTGCTCTACTATGACGAATACATTGACATTCTCATCTATGACGAATACATTGACATTCGAATCTATGATGAAAACATTGACATTCTCATCTATGACGAATACATTAACATTCTCTAGTATGGCGAATGCATTGACATGCTCTACTATATAACGAATACACTAATATGCTCTGCTAAGAATAATACACTGACATGCTCCACTACGAAAAATACACTGACATGCTCTATTATGACGAATACACTGATATGCTCTACTATGATGAATACACTGATATGCTCTACTATGACGAATACACTGATATGCTCTACTATGACGAAAACACTGATATGCTCTACTATGACGAATACATTGACATGTGCTACTATATGACGAATACACTGATATGTTCTACTACGAAAAATACATTGACATGCTCTACTATGACGAATACATTGATATCCTCTACTATAGCGAATACACTGACATGCTCTAGTATGACGAATACATTGACATGATCTACTGCGACGAATGCATTGACGCTCTACTATTATGCATACATTGACATTTACACCAATAGGTCTATAATGAACTATTTAATGCGGAGGGATTGCACGCAGCTGGTATATAATTATATCAACCTGATGCCCACTAAGCCACTGCATGTAGGATATCATTCTGAAACTAGCATTTTTGAATATAGGTGAATTGTCTTTGCAATCAGCAGTGAAAATAATTATTTACGATAAAACAACGGCGCTAATCTTTTTGGCAAACCTCAATAGGCAGCCTATTCGACACACCTGTAAAGTCTGTGTCTCGTATACAAGACGGCTACAAATAGCTGATGCAAAATTTTTCGTTAGGATTTGTATGCGTGGGTGTCTAGGGAGGGACGGCGAGGGAGAGGAGAGGGAGGGGGTACGCATCCAGCCGTAATGGCATTTCAAAGTTAAACTTTTATCACATGTGCGGTGAGACCGCAATGCGAAACGCAAACACGGCGAGGTACCCATAATCCCTGTTGTTTGTGAAACAAAACAAGAAGTTTCCGTCAGTCAAACGCTAACGAGCAACGGATGCGGCCAGCCAGCTCCCAACACCAGCAGCCAGTAAGTAGGATGGGCTTGGAAATACCGACCGGCCGAGCTGCTTGCATGTGGAATCCATTGATTGGCAAACAAGCAAAATGCACGGACCGCAAACGGACCGAGACATAATCTTCACTCATTTAGACCGCGCGGCCCCACCTTAGACAGTTTCAGCGCAAACACGGCGCCCATGATAAAAACCGCACAGACCACGCAGACTACAGACGGCCGGCCTACCTCAAAGTGTATTCCCGGGGACGTTACGGTTTACTCAATGCTTCGGCTTGTATGCTGGCCCGGTGTTGCCTACAAGAATTCAATAGCTGGTCGACAATTAAACGATCTCAAATTATGCCAGATCGTAATATTGCAATCTGAAGATATTCATTTAATGATTCGGGGAGAGGCAAGTAGGTCTAATTAAGTCATCGAAAGTATATTTTATGAGACAGAATATAAGACAGGTTTGCGACAGCTCGGCTGTTGCGTTCCATTGTTATGGCTGAAGCATGGATTCGAGCAAACAACGGATTTAGACACCGGAGAGGAAAAAAAAAACCTTTATGTAGCGTCGGTATTTAAAAGTCCGCAATAAGTATTTCCATTCGTGTTATTGACTGACAGTAATAAAGTCACATCAAGTTTATGCAGATGATATGTACAAATATAAATAAGGGGTAAAGTTTCCATAAGTTATGTTTCTATCCTATACCTGGGTAGCGGGCACGGCTATTGTCTAGTATGCTCTGCCAGACCAGTCCCAGCGACCTGTGCGTGGTTCGAATCCCACTTTAGTAAATGTATAATTTGATGCAAGATGAACTTCCCATGTCTTTCATCACAAAGAGTAGGGGATTTTCACTGGATACATGGCTCCTCTCTACCTTGACACTTCCCGTTATCACGGTATGACCTACGCTGTCCTTCTTCCATGTAAGGACGAACCATTATTTCAACATAGCCCACCAATTACTCACACGTACCATTTACAAACAATAATTTCGCGGGTTCTAACATGGAAGATGGACTAAAACTAAAACGTTATATTTAAACCTACTCTCATTTACCCACGTGTACCGTGACAGCTAGTACAACGAAAGCACAACGAAAGAAGAGAACGACGCCACGCATGCGTGATGTAGCGTGATTGACCTGTCTGACCCAACCGAGCCCCCCCCCCCCGCCCCTCCCAAGCCCCCATACCACCCACCGTGTTCCACCCCTTCACCCCCCTCCACCCCCCCCCCCCCCGTCACTGACGTCGCCCGACCGCATGTTATCCTAAGGCGATAATTGGTGCATAATGTTGATCTGGTGATTACGTGTCTGGCATCAGGCAATAAGGCGTGAAGCGGTTCTAACGAGGGTCTTAAAGGACACCTGATCGCTTGAAGGTACCGATAAATGTGTGCAATGCACTCTAATTAAGATCAGGGATATTAATGTAAACATTATGGTTATTACAGAAGTTTGACGGGTCTACCATCAGTAACCAGCTCAAATGACAATGCATGCTAAATGTCCATCTTCCATGAACCAATGAAATAATTTCATTGAGTAAATGCCAGGCGTGAGTCATACGTGAGCTATGCCGAAACTATGTAGCACCCTAACATGAAACCAGGGATATATATATGATACTAATCGTAGTGTTGTATAGTCAAGTGAGTTGTGACACGTGATCTTAAGATAAGAACAATGATGATTGTCTCCGTGTAGCTCACATATTGCTCACCTCCACTGGCGCGATGATCGATATGATGACCTTGAAAAGCCAACGGACAGCTGTACCGTGAAGTAGTCCGAGCAGTCAAACTTCGTCATAATTGTCTGTGCTTACTGGAGTGATTTTGACCTCATTATTGTCTACTTAGCTGAGTGAATTGACCCCATAATTGTCTGTGCTGTGCTAAGTGAATTTGACCTCATAATTGTCTTATTTTGCTGAGTGAATTTGACTTCATTGAGAATTTAGTGGAAGAAGGTTGGTAGACAGATTGTATCCATGGTATAAGGTTGACCTTCCATTGTAGATCCGGGGCCTCCCGTCAGCTCAGTGGGTTAGAGCGCTCGCATTGAGCGATGTGGCCATCTGAGAGCCAAACGACACGTGGATCCGTGGTTCGAACCCCGCGGTGGCCATGTCTGTATATGATGCGATATGACTAGAATTGGTTAAGGCGTCCTGAACAGGCCTGCCTATACAACCAACCAACCATGTTAGACCCCACGAAATGTAAAGGTTAGGCGTTACCTAGAGTAATACGTAAGCTATGCTGAAATAATGGTTCGCCCTATAGTGGTAGAACGACCGCTTTTCTGTTATATGTCAATGAAGTTGATTGCATAATGTTTGTTCGGTTTCGCAATTTAAATTGATCATGATTAGTGTATGGTTTTGCAATGCATGATGGGCAAAACAATTAATCGCGTAGTTTCCATGATTGACGAGTAATGTTAATAGCATGGTTTAAATGCCTGATGAAAAAAGTTAATCGTATATTGTAAATGATAAACATCATATAATTGTAATGTGTAATAGTGTGGCTAAGATAGTCCTATAATTTGTCTTCAGTTCAGTTCCTGTATACATGTATGTCGTCTTAATTATCTTATGCCCTGCCATGATAGCGTTGTTTTGATGGTGTACCTGGCATCAGTTAGACTTTATAATATTAGTGGTAGGAACATAATATCGAATCGGCACTGACGTTGGCTTGCCAATGAAACATTCCGTTTAAATACGCCATCACCATACGATTCGCTTGTGTTTTACTTCTACTCCGCACGTAGTGACACCATAGATTGATACCACAATGTCATAAAACTAGTCTCAAACTGGTAAATATCGATCATGTTGAATTCAGAAACACTACCTGTGTGCGCTGTACCATAGGATATCGATCAAGCCACCGTTGTATCCTGCCGAGTGAAGCTGTTGTCACGCTAACCAAATATAGTGTGGTATTTAAGATATATTGTACTAGGGCGAGAACGAATCACTCGTCAGGGAGGTGAAATCGCGCATGTTATCAGCCGGGTAATTACCCCCATTCACATTGTACCTTTTATATATCGAGGATAATTGATACGTTTCAGTCGAGAAAATCGTGCTGGAGTGAAGCAATGGACATTTAATGTAGATTACATGGTCCGGGTGATGAGTAGGATGGGGGGGCGGGCGGGTGGAAGAGAGGGTGGGGTAGAACGGGTGGTGGCTGGAGGTTTATTCATTTTCCAGCCGAAAGATCGTCTTGTATCGATCTCTCGCTTCTGTCCTGATTATTATCCAGGCTATCAACCTGTTAATGTTACCGTAGGGAAATACACAAGCGGGGGGGGGGGGGGGGGTATGGAGGGGGTAACTGCAATGGTGTGGGCAGTAGATCTGTCTATGTAGGCTGGGAATCAGTGTATATGGCTCTTTGCATGGCTGCTTGCTGAGCCCGGTGCTCCACACTGTCAGCGTGAATCGCGTTATCATCGCTTATTGGACGGATAAATGGACGATTGTAAGGTTTGGTGTTTTAGGCCAGACCTGTGTACACACAGGTTTAACCGGGGAAATAGGCCTCTTGTTATATTGTAGCAACGTCTAAAGGTAGAGTGTTCTTCCATGTTAGGTGTATATTTTTAATCAGTCAGTAGAATTACATTCCATTTAAATATTGGTACACACTTAATGTGCACGTAATCGCACATGTATCTTATATAACTTGCGCGGACTACACATGTACACGTTGTTATGATATCAACCCAGGGAGGGTGCCAACTGTACACATGATTGATAGAGTATTTTGTTATAGTCTACAATTATTTTTTCTCATAATACCAATATTAATATGTCATATAGGGTAAAACCCAAAGGGCTAGCGCAATTATTTTGGAATTGAAAAAGTTATACTGTTCTAGACTAAAGTACCGAATTACCTGGCTCTGTCTGGAAAGAATATGACAAATGTTGCAGATTTCTAGTGCAGATCATTTATAATATTCGCTACCGGTAATATATATCCATTCATAATGCACAAGATTGGTACTCGAAAAGGCAATATGCACGTGGGTGATGAAGGATTGGGGTGAAACATGCCCCATGTTAGACCGCTCAGGCCGGGTGTCGAACCAGGGACCTATTGATTTGTAGCAAATAGAAGACATCTGTGCTTTGATCAAATGCGGGCAGTCGGCTATCATTGTAGGCGCATGTGCAATTACCCTGACGTGTAGACAGGAGAACCGCCGTGGCCGAGAGGTTAGTGTGCTCGACTACAGACCAACGGGTCAGGGATTCCAAACCGACGTCCATGTGTACGGGGCCGATTCCAACCCCTTTTTGTGTACCGGGCCGATTCCAACCTTATATATGTACGGGGCCGATTCCAACCCCTTTTTGTGTATGGGGCCGATTCAAACCCCATATGTTTATGGGGCCGATTCAAACCCCATATGTGTATGGGGCCGATTCCAACTCCATATGTGTATGGGGCCGATTCCAACCCCATATGTGTATGGGGCCGATTCAAACCCCATATGTTTATGGGGCCGATTCAAACCCCATGTGTGTATGGGGCCGATTCCAACCCCTTTTTGTGCATGGGGCCGATTCAAACCCCATATGTTTATGGGGCCGATTCAAACCCCATATGTGTATAGGGCCGATTCCAACCCCATATGTGTATGGGGCCGATTCCAACCCCTTTTTGTGTACCGGGCCAATTTAAACTCCATATGTGTATGGGGCCGATTCCAACCCCATATGCGTATGGGGCCGATTCAAACCCCATATGTTTATGGGGCCGATTCAAACCCCATATGTGTATGGGGCCGATTCCAACTCCATATGTGTATGGGGCCGATTCCAACCCCATATGTGTATGGGGCCGATTCAAACCCCATATGTTTATGGGGCCGATTCAAACCCAATATGTGTATGGGGCCGATTTCAACCCCATGTGTGTATGGGGCCCATTCCAACCCCTTTTTGTGTATGGGGCCGATTCAAACCCCATATGTTTATGGGGCCGATTCAAACCCCATATGTGTATAGGGCCGATTCCAACCCCATATGTGTATGGGGCCGATTCCAACCCCTTTTTGTGTACCGGGCCAATTTAAACCCCATATGTGTATGGGGCCGATTCCAACCCCATATGTGTATGGGGCCGATTCCAACCCCATATGTTTATGGGACCGATTCAAACCCCATATGTGTATGGGGCCGATTCCAACTCCATATGTGTATGGGGCCGATTCCAACCCCATATGTGTATGGGGCCGATTCAAACCCCATATGTTTATGGGGCCGATTCAAACCCCATATGTGTATGGGGCCGATTCCAACCCCATGTGTGTATGGGGCCGATTCCAACCCCATGTGTGTATGGGGCCGATTCAAACCCCATAAGTGTATGGAGCCGATTCAAACCCCATAAGTGTATGGAGACGATCATCCTTTCATCTCATTGTCCCATGTGTGCACAAAGTTGGCCCAAAACACCAGTCCGTTAATTCCATTTGGAGGTTTGAGAACCTTGGGTCTTTTGAGAGGGTACATAGAGGGGGTTGCAAATGTTGGGCTTGATGTAGAAGAAGGTCGTGACATTATAGTAATCATAAGGGACCTTAATGCTGTTAAGCACAATACAACATCGATCAATTATGAGAATAAATGGTCACATAACGCATTTCTGAGCATTTCTGATACTCCACTTGTTTTCTAATAGGCCTATGGTTTGACTGGTTTTGTTGCGCAGGCCGCCGAGGGACAGACGCGCACACGACGTAGTTTAGCTTTTATTAACCACCGGCCTTATCACGTGAAAGGATCCTCATTAAAATCTCATAGCTCCCGTTATGGAGAACCCGTATCTTGGCTGCCCCGGTCTGGTCCCTCGGGGTTGCACATTTTCGGTGGCACCTTGTCTCTTAGGCGCGCCATGGGTCCCCTTTCGTCCTCCTCCCCACTCCTCCCCCTCATCCTCTCGTCCTCCCCCCTCCCACCTCCCCCTTCTCTCATCCTCACCCCCTCCCCCCCCCCTCAACCCGTCTCTCGCGCCCGGTCACGACACTATGATTTGACAGATAGCAAGCGTAGTATCGAGGCAGATTCCGAACCAACGTTGGCCAGTGTTGGCAGCCACAGTGACAAGGCGGGAGAGATTTTTTCGGGGAGGTGAGGTGAGGTGAGGTGGGGACGAGGACGGGGTGAAGGTGGTGGGCGCGGATGGCGGATGGCGGTCGGGGGAGGGCGGAAGTAGGATGGGCTGAGGGGGGGGGGCTAGAGGTAGGAGTCGGTTCTGGGATGGGGGGATGCGAGAGGGGAGGGGGGGGCGATTAGGAATGGGGGTTGGCATGGGTTACTCGCTTTCCCGCAACATCCCATCTGTCACCTCGAGCACAATACACAACAGAAGACAGTGTATCAACCGAGACTGTGAGGCCGTTGGGCGAGTGGAATCCCCCATCGATCACCCTGGCTCAGTGTCCACAGCCTCCCCTCCCCTGTGTCGGTCGGTAGAGCCCATCGCCCTCTCGTCCTCCTTCATACGTTCATTTGCAGGCAATACTGCTTCGGCAATAAGCCAATTTATATTGAGAACATATGTGTGGCAACTGAGCACGTCATATCATGTTAATGATGATGTGATATCACGTCGTGTCTGTCGGATCGTATGTGATGAATGTGTCACGGCTAAGGTAAGAACTGAACTGCAGATTTTTCATGTTCGTTCTTGCACGATAGCATTGCGTAGCTCACGGATTGCCATCCCCCAGCATTTACTTCAATTCTGTATTTTGTGAACCATGACATAGTTGTGGTATTGTGAAAATTATAACCCAGATATATCACTACTATATTGTGATAATATCACATATAAAGTATCATTTTGTGATATTGTTATAGTATTACCTGATATTTACTATTGTCTGTGTATCATGTATATATGTTGGCATGTCACTATAATAAAAAAAAATTGAACTTGAACACACTGTAATGGAGTTCATTTCTATTTCTGCATTGCATGCTCATTTCAGTATTTCTCATACTGGTGCTTTATGCTGATGTGTGTCACTTGTCATGCTGTTAACATGCTTCTCATCTCATACCGTTTGTATGTTTCATTTCTCATGATAGTTGTACCTTTCACTTCTCATGATATTTGTACCCTACCTTTCACTTCTCATGATATTTGTACCCTACCTTTCACTTCTCATGATAGTTGTACCTTTCACTTCTCATGATATTTGTACCCTACCTTTCACTTCTCATGATATTTGTACCCTACCTTTCACTTCTCATGATATTTGTACCCTACCTTTCATTTCTCGTTTGTTAATTTCACCACTCATGATATTTGGACGGACATTTTATCATATGGATATCGCATCTGTCATGGAATTTGTATGTGTTTCGGTTGAGACTCAATATAGATTGACCACCGCAGCAATTATTCATTTACACTACCCCAAGTCCTGGGCCAGTTCACAACAATGCTGATACCGTTTGTATGTTTCATTTCTCATGATAGTTGTACCTTTCACTTCTCATGATATTTGTACCCTACCTTTCACTTCTCATGATATTTGTACCCTACCTTTCACTTCTCATGATATTTGTACCCTACCTTTCACTTCTCATGATAGTTGTACCTTTCACTTCTCATGATATTTGTACCCTACCTTTCACTTCTCATGATATTTGTACCCTACCTTTCACTTCTCATGATATTTGTACCCTACCTTTCATTTCTCGTTTGTTAATTTCACCACTCATGATATTTGGACGGACATTTTATCATATGGATATCGCATCTGTCATGGAATTTGTATGTGTTTCGGTTGAGACTCAATATAGATTGACCACCGCAGCAATTATTCATTTACACTACCCCAAGTCCTGGGCCAGTTCACAACAATGCTGAAGACCATCAGGACTATATCGACTGACTGTAGACCGGCTTCTCGCCTACGGACACCTGTCCTTACCATATCCCCATCATGTACTGTAAGTTAAAGGTCAACGATATTATCAAATCATTATGCGGAGAATTTTAATGTTTACAAATATCATTGCGTACCTTTACCCTCAATGATTGTATAAACCCACGGTATGGAAGGGCAGCCATTCGTGCATAGCTGTTATGTGGCAACCTTCTCACAGACGCCTAGACCCGCAACAGCCGTAGTCTTCTTATAAATACAAATGATATTTATATTTATTTTATATACACCTATTTAATGTGCAACATTCAAAATCGCGCCTATATAGCTTTCATATAGTAACATTTAACCCATATGCAGCAAAATTAGTTCATACGTTGTTATAAAATCGATAGGAATGTCGTTGCTACATATCAGGTATACACCTAACTCCTATAATTTAGCTGCCGTATGTTTTATAAAAAAATTATCGATATTACTATAATAGGTATGCCAATGCGTACTAGATGGAAACGGTGCGTACAATGAATCACATGTATGTATTATCGGGCTATCGGGCCCATATACGTGTAACAACACCACTAACATGATAATATACGCGGCGTTGATAAAGCATGGTTTGACCTCCTGACATTTGTAACGTCCAGCGACCAGCCAGGGCAACAAGGAGCAATGGATGTCCATGCCGTAGTAATGGGCAACACGAGGTCGCCGGGTGTTTTCAGCTATATCATCAACTGAGGCGACGCTGCCCTGTCCCCTACAGGCGTGCCGTGTGCCGCAGTTTACCAGCACTTAAAGCATTGATCGCACAATTGACCTTAACTAAGCGGTTATTTCTGCTTGCACGGTACGGATTTTTGAGTCGAGCACAGCCTGGACTTAACTGTGCGGTGTGGGTTTGACCGAGAGTACAGTCACCTATATCTACCCATACGGCACCTGCGCGAGAGCATAACACAATAAAACAAAAACAAAAGCGATAAAAAAAAAGGGAACGTCAACTTCACGTGAACAAATAAAATTACCTGTCATTTAGGTTCCATCCACCGTGCAGCGCCGGGCGCGTGTGGGCTGATGTATTGATGTTGTTAGTTAATCATTAGTCACAATGTACGGACACCGTCTGGAAGGGCGGATCCAAGGGGGGGGGGGGGTAATTGAGGAAGAATGCCGTGTTTAACGCAAAATTTAGGCCATCTGAGGCGTGCACCTCCCCCCCCCCCTCCCCTCCCCCCACTTTTTTTAAGGAAGAACGCTATCTGAGGCGGTGTGGACCCCCTCCCCCAGTCGCAAGTTTTCAGTGGACCGCTCCCCCTCCACACACCCCAGTCGTCCAAACATTGGTGCATTCCCCGGTCGTAATTTGGTTCAGAGCCCCCCCCCCTCCAAGTTTGGATCCCAGCCCCCCTTTTCAAATTCCTTGATCCGCCCCTGCGTTTGTATGTTATGTATATCTGTATGTTCTCTGCAATAAACGCCATGGGACAGAGGTGTGATAACTATATAAATACATGGCATGGTGTCACTTTGGTCTTATTTACGAGCCATGACGAAGTAGACTCTACGCCAGTGAGATGACCCGATGACAGGAATGACGTGGCCGATTAACGCTATAAGAAATAACTCTAGTTGGACGACAAAGCACCATTTTGGGCCAGAATAAGTTGAAATAGACTAAAGTACGGTATTTTGGGCCAGAATAAGTGAAATAGACTAAAGTACGGCATTTGGGGCCAGAATAACTGAAATAGACTAAAGTACGGCATTTTGGGCCAGAATAAGTTGAAATAGGCTAAAGTTCGCAGCATACTAGGCCGGTAACTAGTAATTATTAATCCTCCGTGATTGGTCGAGCGCCAGTGGTCGTGCAGATGCTATGGCAAGCCAAAATGCATTTTCATATCTTCAAGAAATTAACTGTAAACTTGTTGTATACATGTCTTTACACGAGTTGGACATATGTCCTATTATTTAAAAACTTATTACAATGTGAAGTAAATTGGATAATAATTTGGATTTCACATAGCATATCAAACAGAGATTAGAAATAGAGAGACATTGAATTTGTTTGCCGGGAGGAGGATATTTTGGCAAATATTATACGAAGCTGATGTCGTCCTCGTCGTCATTACTGGTTATAATTGTGTTGACGAAACGGAAACATTGCCTATATTCCGTGATAGTTCAGCGGCTAAACAACAAATTAGATCGAGTTGTGCATTTGGTGGTAAAAGCATGAAAGTTAGCACACTTGTCCTTAATGTCCTTGTATTTAAATTTAGCTAATGTCAAGTCGACTTTACCCCTGGCGGCTTTGGACGGGCAAACCGACCCAAAAAAAAGCTCAATATCTTGCAAATCGACGATCGAACTAATATTTTATGTTTATGCATAGGTTTTCGGAGTCGCTGCATTAAACAGAAGATATTTGTGTGTATCTAGGTGCAACGCATCCTCTAGTTCCACGATGGCGGACAAAGGCCAGCAAACGTGCTCAATATCTTAAAAACTAAGAGGCGCAGGGTCCCTATACAGGGAAATGGCTGATGCGTTGTTCCTGAATATCCAGTGAGGACTTATTTTACCTTTGCTTACACAAAAACCTATGGACAGACATCAAAATAACAGTTTTATCCTTCTTATTGTGAGTCCAAGATATCGCTTATAATTGGTGACATTGTCCACCATTTAAAAACATGGCCGCCACATACAGATCAGTTGCATTCATCAGTCGATTAAATTCCACTTTGGCTTTCCATGGTTTCGAGGTCAGACCCCCGTCTTATAAGTCAGCATATGTTGTAATTAGATATTTCCTTAGATAAATTGCAATGCGAGGTTTCGTGAAGGTATATAGAAAAACGTATGAGGTGCAGTATGGGAACATCAGTTATGTTTTTTTAATTTGGCGACTAAGGAAAAAGGCCGGAATTCCGGCCTTTTCTAAAATGGAGGATACCCGTTACCAGCGGTCTGTTTCGGACAGGCAGGCTGGTTCCCAGCGAATGCCCTCCCCAGCTCAGATGAGAAGGACTGCCACATCTCACGGCAAGTTCTTCCATCCCCAACTTTATGGACCCGGATGGTTTGTTTCTTGACCCAGTTTCATGTGCACAAAAGCGGCCGAACACACTGACAGATTTTGTCTGACGCTAAGTTTGTCAGACCGGAAGGACGGTTCCCTGTTTCCGGTTACGAGTTAACTTTGATATTCCTTCCTCTTTTTTCTTCCTTTTTATATTATCTATTTCTTAAGGAATTGACACACATTTGTATATTTACTACTCAATAATTACAGACATATAAGGGGGGGTCCGGGGGTGGTTCCAGCTTGTCCGGACCCACCACCCACCCTTTTCAATGCAACATTTAGGCCATATGAGGCGTGGACCCCCCCCCCCCCACCCCCCTTGGTGAGAAAAAACGCTATCTGAGGCGGCGTGGACTCCGCCTCCCGGTCGCAAGTTTCAATTGACCCCTCCCTTTTCAAATTTCTGGATCCGCCCCTGCACATACCATACAAAATCTTTATAATAATGATAAGCTAGATTTGTAGTCTGTTGACATTTTTTGACACTGAGATTCGCTCATGACAGTTTGGCTAAATGCGTGTCGTCTTTGGATCTCGTGACCTATGCCGTAATGGAGTACGTGACAAGGGAATGTGTCATAGTTTGAGTCCTCACCCTCCCCGCACAGCCACATCAGAGTCCTGAGGTGCACGTTCCATCTATCGTATATGCCCTGACGAGGACGTTTCGTGCTCGCCCCAAAATGCAACCTGTATTTATGCTGCGTGCTCTGAGTAATACGGTACCACAACCGGAAGTACATCCGGTCCATTTCTGATGCACGCACTAAACGCACATGTTGTTACAGCGCGGGGAGAAACTCACTGGTTTCATCTCTTTCTGAACCATCTTCAGTCAGGGAACATATCTCAAATTAGAAGGTGGGCTTATATTATGTAGTGGACTTCTAATATGTGCGAATACACCTCTATTCCGATATGGGCCATTCCACTTAGTAGTCCTAGTGTGTCATTTAAGCCGACCGTGCGAATTGGAGCGACAACGATGAAGAGAAATGATAATTGCTGCCCTCGTTTCATTGCTTTTTCTTGAAGAAATTGGCGCCCACACACATATATATGGTTCATTGGATCAATTCAGCCTCAGTTGTCTAGACGTGGCCTAAACCCGCAGCATGCCTTCCGGGCCCAGCTAGACTTCTTGTGTACAAAAACTTTAAAAAAAAAACATTTGAAATTTAGAAACTTGGCATGTTCATATTTATTCACGACCATCATATGACTGATTCGTCAACTGGTATTACTAGGGACACACAGGTCACCGTTCAACTGGTATTACTAGGGACACACAGGTCACCGTTCAACTGGTATTACTAGGGACACACAGGTCACCGTTCAACTGGTATTACTAGGGACACACAGGTCACCGTTCAACTGGTGTTACTAGGGACACACAGGTCACCGTTCAACTGGTGTTACTAGGGACACACAGGTCACCGTTCAACTGGTGTTACTAGGGACACACAGGTCACCGTTCAACTGGTTTTACTAGGGACACACAGGTCACCCGTCAACTGGTATTACTAGGGACACACAGGTCACCCATCAACTGGTGTTACTAGGGACACACAGGACACCCGTCAACTGGTATTACTAGAGACACACAGGTCACCCGTCAACTGGTATTACTAGGAACACACAGGTCACCGTTCAACTGGTTTTACTAGGGACACACAGGTCACCGTTCAACTGGTTTTACTAGGGACACACAGGTCACCCGTCAACTGGTATTACTAGGGACACACTGGTCACCCGTCAACTGGTATTACTAGGGACACACTAGTCACCCGTCAACTGGTATTACTAGGGACACACAGGTCACCCATCAACTGGTATTACTAGAGACACAGTGGTCACCCGTCAACTGGTATTACTAGGGACACACAGGTCACCCATCAACTGGTATTACTAGAGACACACTGGTCACCCGTCAACTGGTATTACTAGAGACACACTGGTCACCCGTCAACTGGTATTACTAGGGACACACAGGTCACCCGTCAACTGGTATTACTAGGGACACACAGGTCACCCGTCAACTGGTATTACTAGGGACACACAGGTCATCCGTCAACTGGTATTACTAGGGACACACAGGTCACCCGTCAACTGGTATTACTAGGGACACACAGGTCACCGTTCAACTGGTATTACTAGGGACACACAGGTCACCCGTCAACTGGTATTACTAGGAACACACAGGTCACCCATCAACTGGTATTACTAGGGACACACAGGTCACCCGTCAACTGGTATTACTAGGGACACACAGGTCACCCGTCAACTGGCATTACTAGGGACACACAGGTCACCCATCAACTGGTATTACTAGAGACACACAGGTCACCCGTCAACTGGTATTACTAGGAACACACAGGTCACCGTTCAACTGGTTTTACTAGGGACACACAGGTCACCGTTCAACTGGTTTTACTAGGGACACACAGGTCACCCGTCAACTGGTATTACTAGGGACACACAGGTCACCCATCAACTGGTGTTACTAGGGACACACAGGACACCCGTCAACTGGTATTACTAGAGACACACAGGTCACCCGTCAACTGGTATTACTAGGAACACACAGGTCACCGTTCAACTGGTTTTACTAGGGACACACAGGTCACCGTTCAACTGGTTTTACTAGGGACACACAGGTCACCCGTCAACTGGTATTACTAGGGACACACTGGTCACCCGTCAACTGGTATTACTAGGGACACACTAGTCACCCGTCAACTGGTATTACTAGGGACACACAGGTCACCCATCAACTGGTATTACTAGAGACACAGTGGTCACCCGTCAACTGGTATTACTAGGGACACACAGGTCACCCATCAACTGGTATTACTAGAGACACACTGGTCACCCGTCAACTGGTATTACTAGAGACACACTGGTCACCCGTCAACTGGTATTCCTAGGGACACACAGGTCACCCGTCAACTGGTATTACTAGGGACACACAGGTCACCCGTCAACTGGTATTACTAGGGACACACAGGTCATCCGTCAACTGGTATTACTAGGGACACACAGGTCACCCGTCAACTGGTATTACTAGGGACACACAGGTCACCGTTCAACTGGTATTACTAGGGACACACAGGTCACCCGTCAACTGGTATTACTAGGAACACACAGGTCACCCATCAACTGGTATTACTAGGGACACACAGGTCACCCGTCAACTGGTATTACTAGGGACACACAGGTCACCCGTCAACTGGCATTACTAGGGACACACAGGTCACCCATCAACTGGTATTACTAGAGACACACAGGTCACCCATCAACTGGTATTACTAGAGACACACAGGTCACCCATCAACTGGTATTACTAGAGACACACTGGTCACCCGTCAACTGGTATTACTAGGGACACACAGGTCACCCGTCAACTGGTATTACTAGGGACACGCAGGTCACCCGTCAACTGGTATTACTAGGGACACACAGGTCACCCGTCAACTGGCATTACTAGGGACACACAGGTCACCCGTCAACTGGTATTACTAGGGACACACAGGTCATCCGTCAACTGGTATTACTAGGGACACACAGGTCACCCGTCAACTGGTATTACTAGAGACACACAGGTCACCCGTCACAAATCATCGATGAACCGTTTTTTCCATACATATAAAATACCCCAAAGTCACGGTTGTGGATGCGTCGATATCATTGTGGCTGTCAGTTAGGGCGGCTGACAAGGTGGGTGGAGGCTTCCGATAAACATCGATCATTATGGACTGTGCACGTCTCCTACCTTCGGACATACGAAAGGTCATTGGGTTTGTATAACGGATCAATGAGATATAATAAGATTTCTTCTCTCATGACGTCACTTCCGGTCCGTTCCGTCCAATCTCCTGTTATTCTGTGTGCTGGCAGGGGGCTGAAAGGTGGTGGGGGGGGGAGGAAGGGGCGGGGGGAGGCACCACTTCCTTTTTTGTATTCTTGTATTCACCGGATCGTAGTAGCAAGCCCGCTACGTCAAGTTTGCATTATGGGTAATTCTCTCCTTCTTTGTTTCTTTTGTTCGGCCCTCTTCGATTAACATGCGGTAAATCCTGTTCACATCCATCCATCATGAGAAAAAGTAGGACTCAGCGATGTCAGTACCTCTCTCCCCCGGAGTCGCTATATGATGAATCGACCCGCACACATTATGTTTATGAAGAATTTCCATCTTTTAAAAAATATATCTTATGACGGGTTATGTTTTGTGTATGTGTTTTTTTGTTGTTGTTGTCAAATATGGCCCACACAGTGAGTTGAGTAGGGAGACTTTAAGGTGTATGTGTTGGGGGGGGGGGGGGCTTTAAGGTGTGTGTGTGGGGGGGGGGGGGAGGCTTTAAGGTGTGTGTGTGGGGGGGGGGGTGTAATTGGTCTCACGCTCAGCCGATCAATCTCACCAGGTCTTGTGGTGGTTTGAAACCTGGACGCCATTGTCACCTGCTTAACATATCCTGAGGTTATCCTGACTACCTCCATATATGGCATCACATCTACGCCCCCCCCTCCCCCTACGTAACGGTCAACCTGGCTGCTGTCTCCAACAGTGCTGGGTTCGCCAACGGTTTCCGTCGATCGCTTGGGATGATTTGAGTAATTTGGGCGAAGAATCTGAAGGATTTAGTCATTCCATTGTGGTACGACATTGTGGTACGACATTGTGGTACGACATTGTGGTACGACCATAACTGACGCGCATGGAACTGGAGTAACTATTTTAAGCGTTTCACAACTTCGACCTCGATCGACCAGACCTAACAAACTTGGTAGGAATGCTGCCCTAAATGAACCAAACCTTAACGGTCAGTTGCGATATGTGTAACAGAAAAGATTACCGTTGATGCAAGAGATACTAATTTTAGATACATTTATGGTTACAATCATTCTTAATGCTCGCTCCATAGTGGATTTTGGTTCCATAGTACGTGTAATGATGAGAAACTGGCATTAGCGGAACGCCCTCTGCCGGGAGATTGTTCGATGGGATTGCGCGCATCTATGTAGACAACGGAATCTATTTATGATGGAATCAAACCAGTCTTTGGGGCGTGGAAGGCTTTCAGCCTAAATGGGAAGGAGGGAATGATAGCCTACATATCAGCAGAGGGGCTGGAAGGAAGGGCGACTGGTGGTAGTAGCACAGTAACCAGCCATATATTGACAGATCCTTAGGCTGTATTTGATGTCTTCAGCCATATATTGACAGATCCTTAGGTTGTATTTGATGTCTTCAGCCATTGACCTGATTTTTGCACTTTGCCTGACCCCATTGATTTTACCATCAGCCTCAGCCGCATCACCACGCTGCTGCGTCACGAAGTCTTCGACGAAGTTGACAATAACTGGATAATGCCGACGGCTATTCTGATATGGCACTGGCCCATGACCGTGGCGGAGGGAGGTGAGGGTTTACGGGGGGGGGGGGATGGCTACCCTCGTGTGTTGGCGGTGGGAGAGGGGTGCGGGGGGGGGGGGGGGCGCTGGGACCTGTCTGCAGATCTGACTCATGGCGTGCGAGGTACCATTCATCTTCTCCTGTCCAAGAAAACTCAGGCCGCGTCAGGGAAGCTGGTACGGTTTGTCCAAAGCAGCGTCATATGACATCATATGATAATCCATCGACAGCCTTGTCCCGGGGCATAAAGCATGATAACTCGGGAATCGATTCTGGCACTTTACGCATCGCGGCCGTGATGGAGCATCTGCCACATGAGGCGTCTGCTGCAGGCGGCCATTTCAGACGGCTATTTAAGGAGGCCACATGGGACTCCGAAGAAGATGCCATTTCGGGCTGTTTTGGTTATCAAAACCGGCTACGTATGGGATGGGAGGTGGATTTGGGGCGGGGGGGGGGGGGTCATTCCTTCAGCATTTTCTCAACGAATTTCAACGAAATATATGTCTTCTTGAATGGTTTCTAACCCCTTTCCCTTTGTTCAATAAAAAACGAATTGACATACCATGACAGCAATCAGTGTCGCAATTTGCCTAAATCACTCACCTTGAGACAATTACGTCATTGACGCGGAACGACCTTCGGTGTATATGGCTTAATGACGAAGTTAAACATAGGACGATACTCATAAATCACTTGCCAGGAATTGGTCCTTGGTGGCGTCTCTCGCCACCTCGTGGTAGACTTTATGGCGCGTTATCTGCGGCTACGGCTTGTGCGAGGCGAGGCGAAGCGAGGCGAGGCGAGGCGAGGCGAGGCGAGGCGAGGCAAGACAAGGCAACGCGAGGCAAGACGAGGCAAGGCAAGGCAAGGCAAGGCAAGGCAAGGCAAGGCAAGGCGAGGCAAGACAAGGCAACGCGCGGCAAGGCAAGGCAAGGCAAGGCAAGGCAAGGCAAGGCAAGGCAAGGCGAGGCAAGACGAGGCAAGGCAAGGCAAGGCAAGGCAAGGCAAGGCAAGGCAAGGCGAGGCAAGACAAGGCAACGCGCGGCAAGGCAAGGCAAGGCAAGGCAAGGCAAGGCAAGGCAAGGCAAGGCAAGGCGAGGCAAGACAAGGCAAGGCAAGGCAAGACAAGGCAAGGCAAGGCAAGGCAAGGCAAGGCAAGGCGAGGCAAGACAAGGCAAGGCAAGACAAGGCAAGGCAAGGCAAGGCGAGGCAAGACAAGGCAACGCGCGGCAAGGCAAGGCAAGGCAAGGCAAGGCAAGGCAAGGCAAGGCAAGGCAAGGCGAGGCAAGACAAGGCAAGGCAAGGCAAGACAAGGCAAGGCAAGGCAAGGCAAGGCAAGGCAAGGCGAGGCAAGACGAGGCAAGACAAGGCAAGGCAAGGCAAGACAAGGCAAGGCAAGGCAAGGCAAGGCAAGGCAAGGCAAGGCAAGGCGAGGCAAGACAAGGCAAGGCAAGGCAAGACAAGGCAAGGCAAGGCAAGGCGAGGCAAGACAAGGCAAGGCAAGGCAAGACAAGGCAAGGCAAGGCAAGGCAAGGCAAGGCAAGGCAAGGCAAGGCGAGGCAAGACAAGGCAAGGCAAGGCAAGACAAGGCAAGGCAAGGCAAGGCAAGGCAAGGCAAGGCAAGACAAGGCAAGGCAAGGCAAGGCAAGGCAAGGCAAGGCAAGGCAAGGCGAGGCAAGGCAAGGCGAGGCAAGACAAGGCAACGCGCGGCAAGGCAAGGCGAGGCAAGACAAGGCAACGCGCGGCAAGGCAAGGCGAGGCAAGACAAGGCAAGGCAAGGCAAGGCAAGGCAAGGCAAGGCAAGGCGAGGCAAGACAAGGCAACGCGCGGCAAGGCAAGGCGAGGCAAGACAAGGCAAGGCAAGGCGAGGCAAGACAAGGCAACGCGCGGCAAGACGAGGCAAGGCGAGGCGAGGCAAGGCAAGGCGAGGCGAGGCGAGGCGAGGCGAGGCGAGGCGAGGCGAGGCGAGGCAACGCAAGGCAAGGCAAGGCGAGGCAAGGCGAGGCAAGGCGAGGCGAGGCGAGGCAACGCGAGGCAACGCGAGGCAACGCGAGGCAACGCGAGGCAAGGCAAGGCGAGGCAAGGCGAGGCGAGGCGAGGCGAGGCGAGGCGAGGCCCGGCAAGGCCCGGCGAGGCGAGGCAAGGCAAGGCGAGGCCCGGCAAGGCCCGGTGAGGCCAGGCGAGGCCAGGCAAGGCGAGGCTGAGGCCATAACCTGTGAAAGCCAATGACCCCTAACCTTGTGACCTGATGGCACGCCAAGCGGGCGGCAGGGATGGCAGAGAGGGGTAGAGGTCATCTCGTGGGGGTGGGGGTGGTGGGTGTGGTGGGGGTGGGTGTGGAGGACCCAGGACGGGAGAGGACGGAGGGAAATTACCTCGGATGGCTCTGCAGGCTGGACTAGGGGGGTCGGAGGTAGGGTGGGTGGGGTTGAATGTGAAGGAGGAAGACTTGGGGGACTGGGGAGGAAGTGAGGGGACAATGAAGGGGGGGGGGGGGAGGAGGGGTGGCGAGTGGGCAATCTTAACAATGACGACGATAGTGAGGAGTGATGAAAATAACAAGTGGTGAACATGATGATAATGGCAATGATGATGCTAATGATAATATCGGTAATGAAGATTACATTTTAGCTGGGCTTACATTTTAGGCATTTGTGACTTTTTCAATTTGAGAGTCCTTCGTTACCACGTCGCCACAGCGATGGTGCTTGAAACAATCAATCAGACTGGTGGTATGGTAAGGTAGTGTACAGACACACAGAGGATATGTACTGGGTATGGAGGGGGAAGAGGGGGGGGGGTGTTTCCGGTGGTGGGGGTGAGAGGGTGGAACAAAGCGAGCTTGAGGAAAAAACGCATGGGATGGCGAACGTTCTACCGTCATGGACATCATCTGACGGTCATGAGGCTTTCGGATTTGCATGGTGGAGGGGATCAGGTACGAGAATGGGTGTTGACAGGGGGATTGGGGATGGGAGGTAGGGGTTATGGGGATGGGAGGGGCAATGGCAGGGGGATTATGGGAGGGGGGTTGTGGTGAGGGGTGGGGGTGGTAGAGGGGAGAAGGCAAATCCTTCAGCCAACAGCCGCCAAAAAGCCTCGGCGAATGTTGACAGGTATTCCTCAATAGTCTTCGATTGCTTCCGTCTGCAGGCAGCGCCCCCTGGCTGCTGTAGATCGAAGTGTAGGTCAGCCATCGACCGGCCGAACAGGCTTTGTAATTACTCTAATCGATCCCACTGCCGACGCCGTGTTTGGACATTCGGAAAATAACATACAAAAAACTTTATATAGACAGCTACGAAAGAGGGGCATTGTGGGAAGGCGGGGAGGTGGGGGGTGGGGTGTGGTCAGGCTAGGCGGTGGGAGATGGGTGGGTGGATATGTGTGTGGGGTGGGATGGGGGGGTGAGGATGGATAGATGGGACGGTGGTAGGTGTCGAAGGGTGGTAGTCAGGATGGACGTTAGGGGTGGGTGTTGGGGGGTGGGGGGTATAGGGAAATGAAGGTCGGAACCCAGTGGGGCGGACAAGACAGCGTGCTTCTGGCATGTTGGCAGTTCAGTGTTCAGTGACAACCGACCCAGCTCGGGGTGACGGCTTATGGACACGACTCGGTTGTGAAAATCAACATTCGAACATGCGGACGTCAAACCTTACCAAGGTCACGGCCTGAAAGGAAGAATTGATCTTTTTGAGGTGTGTGTATGTGTGTGTGTATGGGGGGGGGGGGGAGGGGTGTATTCCCTGGTTGCGGGGTGGGGCTCAGTTGTCTTGTATTAGGTTTTATATGTGAATCGTGTAGGGGATGGGGGTGAGCCGCGGGGAGAGGGGAGGGGAGGGGAGGGGAGTTAGAAGTTGATGGGTGAGAAAGGTCCCGAGCGTCGGTCACGCGGCCAGCTGCGAGATTTAACCGATATCTTCGCCGCTTGGATCGCCACTGGTGGATCAGATTTATTTACTCTATTTTATTCGTGTTAATTTATCGAATATTGACCACGAGTAGAGCGCACTGCTTCCGGTGTCACTATAGTACTGCACGACGATCGTAAAGGTCGCCAACTGGAAGTTAGCGCCGCAAGGGGCGCTGACCCCCGACTGGGTGCACTTACGCTTCCAAAATGTTTAAAATATTTGGCGTGCACTTAATTATGAAAACTCTTTATTATCAAAAAGTTCGACCAATAGCTTCAACATTTAAGAGGGTCAACATTGTAACACAGAGTCACAAGATAGGCATTGTAAATTGTGCTTTAATCATTGTGAATATATTGGTGAAGACGAATATCATTTTATCATAGCTATATACACATTACCCCATAGCCGAACATTGTATAAGACTAATTGCAGAAAAATCGCAGAGGAAATAGGCTTTTGAGCTATGGTAAAACAATTGAACAACAATCCTGCTTAATCAGGCTGAACCATGGCAAAGCTGTAAAACAACATCATAATAGTTAAGTTGTTTGTATCTGAAACAGGTTACACAGCCTGTAGAAATACACTTAAATACAAATAAACAATGTTCCAAATTTTAAGGATGAGTTGAGTTTCAGTCGTGCTTTGCTAAGGATAGCATTATATGTCTATGATTAAGCCGAACGTTACTATGTTCTGCATTAACCGTATTGTGTATTCTGTCACTCGACCACGGTGGCCCGCCCTATCAAAGGTTTGATGCCAGCTATGTGCATACAATGCGAACTCCCAAAACTTGTAATCGTGTCATTATCTCCTATCTAAAACTGGGCGATAATCCGGTAAACAGACTAAATGGCTCTGTCCAAGCCCGGCCGGTATATATGGTGTCGACTGTACCTGTTCTAAACTTGGACCATTAGATGAATATTTTAATAAACAATCCTAAAATTCGAATGTTGTACAGGATCGAGATTTGAACCCAGCACCATTAGCTGGACGCTCAGTGTGCGCTGCCAGTTGGACCACCAAGGCCGCCTCCGCTACCGCCGGAACAAAGGCCTTTATTGTGGAACGTAACTCTAATATCGCCCCCCCCCCGCTTATATAGCTGCTCTTTTGTCAGCCAGCCCCTCTGAGGGACAGTTCGGTGGCCACCTGAGGTCCAGAAGGTAGGGGTGGGGGGGGAGTTATAGCCGAGAGCCGTGTTGTAGCAGTCGCATAAAGTGCCTCGGCCTTCGTCCTCTCTGACAACCCATCGCCGAGCACTTCTCCTAATATAATTCATTTTCTGCCCCCCCCACCTCCCCAATCCAATGATATTAGAAAAAAAAATGCACCGGCTTGGGCGTCGTCTATCTTCTGAGATCCCCCTCCCCCCCCACCCACCCCCCTGCCCCACCCTCTTCCCGCTGCCCCGCCCGCCGCACACACACTCGCTTCTGCACCCCCACCCCCGCCCTCGCCGTGAGTCTCATCGTTATTGAATATCCCTAAAAAGCTTCCGTAGGCGTCCGAGGCCGCACGACAACAGTATCGAGTCTTTAAATAAATTCTCGCCTTCGTGCGGCCTGCTGATGAACTATAGAGAGAGATTGCATTGAGCTCGATGTCCATTGATGTATCGAGGGGGTGAAGTACTCGCTATAAAATATCCGCCATGCCAGCTAGAAGGCAACGTCGTGTGAGGGTGAGGGTGAGGGTGAGGGTGTGGGTGAAGGTGAGGGTAGGGTGAGGGTGAGGGTGAGGGTAAAGGGGGGGGTTTAATGGACACAATAAGGATGTAAAAGAGGATTTTTAGTGCAAAAAAACTGTTACCTATGGCTATAATAATATGGGCCTTAACAGTGTATATCTCAATAACAATATACAATGATCTCAGTGCAAATGTACTCTATCCTTATAACGCTGGCAGAAATATTTCTTTTAAAAGTGTGTATGTTTCTGAATTTAAAATGGAAAAGTCGGCTGCATGTTCCGTATTTTATTGACGTTACGCTCTTGGTTTCGCTTCTAGTTAGTTCCAGTGTGTGTAGTAGCAGCTTCTTGACGCAATAAGCGTGATTCCTTGTGCTGTACGAACACCTTTACCCTGGACTCACCACACGCCGCGGCCTGTGCACGACGCATTGTCCCCTAAGGCCAAATAATATTTATCGTTTCTTTCTTTTTTCTGAAATAATAATATGAATAGATGTAAGAAAAGAATATCGGTAAGGAAAACCATCCGTCCCTCCGTACCACGGCAAGAGGAGGCAAATGAAAAACAAACGGAGTGAGCAGACCGGTCAATTGACACGGGGGTTGAGTATGACTGAGTGTCTCCTGGTGCTCTCCGTTTCTATCACCTCCCTCCCCCTACCCCCCCCCCCCCTCCATCCACCCACTCACTTCGCCTGGGCTGATATTACGCCTGGACTAGCTCTCCTCTCCCTCGCTGACTCTCCCTTATCAATTATCCCCAACTTCAATCTAGGCCTAATTATAATCTGCCGTCATTACACCAGGCCGATTGGATAATGCTTCCAACGATCGACCTTCGGTCTATTATATTAGCTACCGCCTTGGATATTACCTCCCTTGTTTTTCCCCGCAAGGTTTGACAGCCTTGTCAAATTCCCCCACCGGCCGTGGCGGGGGTAAACCGGGTGTGGGTGGTTGTGGGTGTGTGCTGTGTAGTGTTTGGGTCTGCGAGGGGGGGGGGGGTGTAGGTGGGGGGTAGTCGTTGAACGTTGAATGTGCGTTGGATTAACATCTGGAAGGGAGTCGTTTGGGGGTGACGGCCGGCGAGAGTTGGGGAGTTGGGGAGTGAGGAGGGGGGGGGTAAGGGAGTGTTTGTGGTGGAGAGGGGGTGGGGGGTACGGTGGAGACACTGACGGGGGGGTGGGGGTCGGATGGGTGGTGGATGAGTGTGGCCCTGCATAAATAATGGGGAAAAGACGATGGAAGCGAGAATGATTGAAGAGAAGGAGGGGGTGGGGGTAGATGGAGGGGAGGGGGCTTTGAGGCACGCGAAATGATCGACAGGGGGGGAAGTTTTACGTAAGTGAGGGGTGGGGGGAGGCCGGTAGATGTGGGGGAGGCCGTAGGGGTGGGGGAGGCCGGTAGGGGTGGGGTTGGCCGGTAGGGGTGGGGGAGGCCGGTAGGGGTGGGGATGGCCGGTAGGGTGGGGATGGCCAGTAGGAGAGGCCGGTAGGGGTGGGGTGGAGGCAGTAAGGGTAGGGCGAGGCCGGTATGGGGTGGGGGAGGGGCCAGTAAGGGTGGGGAGGCCGGTAGGGGTGGGGGAGGCCGGTAGGGGTGGGGGAGGCGGTAGGGGTGGGGATGGCCAGTAGGGGTGGGGGAGGCCG